>CM041777.1:468379992-468407265 GCA_023374045.1 Limonium bicolor | reverse complement strand
ACAAGCAACTTTCATGCTTCAAGGTCAAATAGAGCAAAAAGGTGCCTAAGAAACCTTAAAAATCTCATGACTCTAAATGACCTAAAATTGGATCCATGATTAAATATCATGTAAGGGACACAAAAACCGTTGTCAAAGAAAACCAAGCTCAGAAGAACACCTTGCGACACAAAATGTGCACTAAAACTCCTTAAAGGCACGTTTTTGTGTATCGCCTTCTAAATTGGTTTGTAAATGAGCTAAAAGGTTTATAAATACCTTTAAATATGATAAATCTCATATTATATGATATTAGGAATTTAATTCCAGAAATTTACGAATTTTTACAAATTTAATATAAATATTAATAAAACCCTAATGTGGGGCCGTTTGGGTCAACATTGACTAAGTTGGTCAATGTTGACCATTGACCACGAAATGGACTACATAAAATCAGATAATTAAGTCTCTTAACGACCAAGAGATAAGTCCCATGATGACAATTAAATATAGTCCTTTACTTTTAATAAATAAAAAAAACAAACTTTACCTTATAAAACAAAAAGGTGGGTTCCACTTACCTTACCCCATGTGAAGCCAGCCGGTTTTGGAGCCTCCAATTGCTCCTCTTTTCCCCTGTATTGTGGCTCCAAAGTAGTACAAGACAAGGAGATGAGTCATCTTTCAATTATGAATAAAGTAGTAACATTATAACTTCATTTTTGATTCAAAATTGGCTCCAATCATACCCCATCTTTCTCCACCATGCCGGCTGTCCCTAGCTGTTGCCTCCACTGATGAGCTTCAATTATCAGCTATCAATCAAGCATTGATGAGTCACCAATTACAATAATGTCATAAAATATTCAAAAAAATGACTTAAGGCAATAATAGGTCTCCTCCTTCATTCCTCTCTTCAGCCGAGATGGCTCACTCCTGAGCTCTCTCTGGCTCCCTCCACCGTAGGTAAGGTTCCCAAGCACCATTGATGAGATCTCAAGCTCTAGGTAAGCTCTTAAGGCATAAAATGCCCATTTCTTCATCTTTCTTTCCTTTTTTCGATTGATCTACACTCCAACCTCTTCTAACATCTATGTAGAGTGATTTGGAGGTTAAGGAAGGTTCAATCTCGTTCATAACCAGATCTAAGGAGGAAAGTTCAAGTCTTTGACCATTAAGGTAAAAATGTGCTTTAAGCTCATAACTTTGATTCCCTTCAAGTTCGGCTGTGAAACTTTGGTCATAGCCTCATTCTTCTCCTTTTCAGGTGGAATCTGTTGGTTAGCCATTTGGAGCAAGGGTGGCCGAGATCCAAAGGAAATACCCTCTTTTAAGGCATTTTTCCAAGGTAAAACCTAATAACAAGGTAGTTGTTGAGATCTAGCTATTTCCTATGTCAATATGGTGGATCTAACACCTTGTGGTGTATTTGATGTCAGGCCGAAACCATCTTGAACTCTCCTTGCATTCTTAAGGTGATTTTTGCCTTAAATCTTACATTAAATTACTTCTATGGTTAGATCTTGCTTGGAGACTAACTAGGCCTTGGTTTCTGTTGAAAACGTGTAAAACAAGCTGTGGAGAATTTTCTCCTTAAGGTGGCGAACTCAAACAAGGCTTGCTAAGCTAAATCAAGGTATAAATCACTTAAAACCTTAACTTGATACATTAACACAAGTTTAAGTGTGTGTATATTAATTGCCGTGAGTGAAGGAGAAAAACAAGGTCTTGTTTGACCTTAAAATGTTTAAGGAATGGTTTAATAAATTTTATAAACTAATTAAACAAGCATAATTGTCAAATTAAGACATTATGTGGAAGTTTGGTAATTAAATGGAAAGGGTTGTGGTGAGGCCGAAAGTTATGTGTATTTTGGGACATTTATGTGTAAGTTATTTTGTGAGCAAATGTTTGTAAAAGGCCATGTATTTTAGGCCATTTTATTTATGCATTTACAAGCTTTTAATTAAGTTTAAGTAGTATAAATGCATTACCGAAAATAAATGGGGGGTATTAGGTGTAATTAAATCAAATCTGGGGGCTTTAGAATAATAAGGCCGAAAATTAGAGGTAAAAAGGAGTTGAAAATAAAGTTATAAGATTTTATAAAGTTTTGGTTGGTTAAATGGTGATTTCTAGAAAGTTTGGGTGAAAACCGTAATTATAAGGAATTGGTGGTCAAGGAAATATTAAGGTGGTCAACCCTGACCATATGCTAGGTTTTGACCAAATTAGATTAGATAAGTTATAACTTATTAAGGTCTTATAATAAGATAAGTATTTTATGGTAATTTTTTATGACATATGTGGTAAATATGTATTACCAAAAATAAAGGGTGTACAATGGTATTTTAAACACCCATGGGCTATTAGGAATTTTAGGAATTTATTGTGTGGTTTTTGGAATTAAAATAAACTATATATGTATAATATAGTTATTATGTCATTATGACACTTTGGAGAAAATAGATGGTGGTGGAATGATAATATTGAAAGTATATGGGTTAATAAGGATATTTATAACCCTTTGGTGGAATTGGTGATTTTTAGAATTATATAAGAGAATTTAAAAGTTAGTGTATAAAATATAGCTTTAAAGATATGGTAAACTATATGTATAAATAGGCCAAATGGCAATTATAGAAAGCACTAGGGGGCTGTTCGGAATTTACAAAAAATGACCAGTGGGTTATACTCTTTTATAAGTTAGAAATGTTATATTGAATGGAATATAAACATGGTATAAGAAAGGGGTGATTTTGTAAATTAAGGAAACTATGGTTTATAGAAAAGAATAAGATTTTTTTATGGTGCCTAAGAGGCAATATGAAATAGTTTGTATAAAAACTATAGGAATAAATTAGAGGGAATAAAAATATCATATCAAATGATATTAGAATGTGGTATAACATTACATAATGTTATGTGGTCAAAACGGAATTTAAATAAGTAAGGGCTATACGAGTTAACAAGAGTTTGGAAAATGAATTTTAGACTAAGGTCTATAGTGTTATAAATGTTATAGCAATTATATGGTTAGATGGAATTACTATAAGGAAGGGTATTCACATAAAATAATGTGACAAACTATAAATAAATGGGATTTAAAACTAAGGTATTATTGAAAACCTTAGGAGTTGTAATTATACAACATAAAATGTTACTAATATTAGGATAATAATCTTAATATAAGTTGTACAGTACAATACAACTAATGGGAATAATCATCTAACATAAGATGATAAAATGTAACATATGATATAAGAGTTTATTAAACTCATGGGAATTACCTATGTGGAAATATATACATACACAAGGATGATGTATATAAGGTGGATATATGTTTTGGTTGGAAAACCATATGATTTAATGGTGGTGGTTATTTAAAAAAAAATATATAGTTATGAACTATAAGTTATGTAGTTTTGGATACAATACAAAAAATAATAATAACTACAATCATGCATGAATACATGCAACTATAGGTTACGTACCTAAACTAGATGTGGATAAGATTAAAAGAAATATAAGGAATTAGATTAACAGTTGAAATAGTTTTGACGTACGCGTTTTAAGTAACAAAACCGACTGTTTTAGAGAAACCCGTAACGAACAACTGTAGAAAACAGGGGTGAACTGTCGGGGTTACTTATTATTCGGAGATACCGGATGTAGTTAGTCATGGAGACTGACTTATAGTTTATTACCGTTTAGATTGTACCTTGACAAGACGCTCGACGAGCTAGCGGGACTACACGGAGCATAGGATCTTGCTGATTCATACTCCACCGTAATACAATCAGGGTGAACGGTATGTAAAGGGGTTTGATCCGAGTTGTCCTAAGGTTGCTCCTTGGGCTCGGATTTGGTTGATATAACTTGTATATTGTTATGTGTCTCTGATTGTCTCTGAGGGCTTCCTCAGTTCAGACATCTGTGTGATCTGTGATAAGATTGTTTGTCTGAATGGTGATATGCATGAACTGTATATTTATAGCTGCTTATATTTACTGTTGTTGAGTTAACAGTATTGGTTCATATATATGAACCTATATATATATATAACGAACTAGCGGCTATGGTGCTATCTTATATGAAATATAAGGGACGTAAGTAAAACGTTGTAGCACTATGATAATAACATATACATATTATCTGAGACTTTTATAGCGGAGCATTGGCCTTTCTATACGCCGCTCTCGTATCTAACACTGGATCCGAGTTTACAGACTCCGATTGGACTAATGACCTTAGTCTGGTGTGTTAGAAAAATTTGGTAATGCGATGCGATGGTATATAATTAATTAATGGGAATGGAAGTAAAGCCAAGAGGATGTGGCTCTTGGTGCGCGCTGTGATCACAAAAACAATACCAGGATGTCCGCGTACGGGTCCGTAAGTATCAAGAAAATTTCCCGTGAGCTAGAATGGCTCGTTGGTCGTAGACTCTACCGTTGGAGTGGCTACTGCCGTGGGTGACCCGCCATATATATGGGTAACTAGAGACATGTCGTTTTAACGAGACATTGTCACTAGGTATAACTGAACAACTAAAACAATTGAGGCTTATACAGTGGCGAACAATATTATGGACGAGACTTAATACTTGTTTATTATTCTCGTTGTTTCGCTTTTGTGGTTCATTGGTTATACTTGTGGTGATTTATTGTGTGTTGATGGTTGGATGGAGCCTACAAGGCTAAGGTAATTAAATATGAAAACTGTACGCTACGGCGAATGTACATTGTACATTATATTGTATTTCTCGATACGTTCGATATATAAATGTTGTATGGAATATTAATGAATGTTTGGATTGGATGGACGGTTAAATGATTATGGATTTTGGATGGTTGATAATATATATTATACATTTATGCTTCAGTTTTGATTATAACTGTAAAAAGGAAAGCATGAAACCAATCTAATAATAAGATGGTTAAAATGACAAGTGACCATTAGGGTCCAGGCCCGGCATACTCAGCGTCTATCACTGATACTACACCATTACAGGTTGTTGATCATTGTCGGAGCTGAAGAGCAGGAACAGGGTAATTGGAGTGTTACTTTTGTCACCACACTTGGAGATGTTGTAAGCAATGAAGATGTGTGAATTGTATTATGGTAAGGTTGTGTATTCAGGATTGGGTAGATGCTCACTTGTCGATGTTATGGTTTATGGACTTAGTGTGATGTATAGGAGTTTCTCGTTATCACTGCGGTTAGCAGTTTATTTGTATGGAAGTTGGATGTAGTTTGGCTGCGTTGCTCGCATGGGCGAGAACGGCCGGTGACACCCGAGTGAGTTTTGTAATGGTTATTTGTTTTTCCGCTGCGAGACGTTTTATTTATTGCTACGTGAGAGATTATATCGTGATTATTGAGAGGGGTGTTACATTTAGTTTGTATAATTCATGAAATGAATGGATGAGAATGAAGTGTATGTGTAACGTGATGTGTACTGGTGTAGTGTATTAATCTATGTATGGTAGTAATGACTTTCTACTAATTCCTAACCACCTAACTCCTAACTTGAGTAATGAGTAAAATGAAATGAGTAGAAGTCCGATATAGTTTCGGCCACGGTGAGGATAAGGAACACACAAGAGGTTGGATCTGAATCCTGGCCTTAATCTTTTCCATGGACCAAACCCCTTAAATGGGTAGCATCCTGGATTAGTGAGCCACCCTAAAGCCCGGTGGTGGGATAGTAGTCCTGCCCGGAGCTCATACTGACTTGACTTGAGTAAGTAAGAAGTAAGAAGTAAGTAAAGTATTGATGTAATGGTCTGGCTAGTGTAAGTCATTGACCTTGAGTAAAAGAGTAATGTACACCCGATTAACCCGGGTGAGTAAAGAAGCTAACAAGCATTGTGAATGTATTGGAGAAGCGTATCTCCGTAACGGTAAGTATGATTGGTTGACTTGTAATGTCTTCCTTGTATGTATTGAATGTATGTATGTTTTGTGAAATGAATGTATTGTATTGTATAAGAGCATGTATGTATGTATGTATGAATAAAACGAACCGCATGTACTCGATCAAGTAGTCGGCGTACCCTCGCTAGTACGCGGGGTATGTGAATTTCATATGCAGCGTTTTGCTGAGCCTCTTGGGGCACTGTTTTTATTCTACAGGTACCCATGAGATGTGATGGTCGAGTAAGGACCTGATGAATTCTTTTTGGAGTAGTTAGTAGGATATGGATGGTGTACCGAGTTGTACACGGCTTAAGTCTTTTTGAGTAGCCGGTGTACCATGTGGTACACCCTTTTGAAAAATGAATTGTGAACTTTAGTATGAATGAGTAGATGTACAAACTCATATTATTGGAATAGACTTGTAGAACTAAAATGTAATTCAAGTACTTTTGGATACTCGGTAATCAAAATGTAAAGTAAGTATTTGGTATTGTAATGTAAGTATTATGTACTCGGTATATCTAATTCTTCAGACCGTTACAGTAAGTAGTAGGAGCCTGTTGTCTTGGAATGGCTAACAGCGTTGTATCACCCGCCGGGAGTATGTAAGTATCCGCTGCGTGTAGGAGTAAGTACGGAGACAATTAGAGGATAATGGAAGGATTAGCGGTTGGGGTGTTACAATAACCCTTGAAACCATTGGCAAGAAATGCCACAAAGCCAAGCTCATTCATTACAATCATATGTGTGTCCAACTATGACTACCGAAAGGGGACATAAGCACAACCAGCTCCACCTTAAAGCATCTAAATCTTTGGGTAAGATGTGAAGAATACCAATCCCTAAGATCATAAGAGAAAACCAAAATGCATTGCTATCATAAAAACCCAGCAATATCATCATAAGATAGATAACAACCATAAGCAAAGAAAATCAAAAGGCATACACCCAACCATTGAGATGAAGCCTCTCACAAAAGCTAGGAAGAAGACCAAAATTAACCGGCTCATGTGTGTGGATACAAATCCATCACCACTTACATGAAAGGGCACTTGTCATCTTTGCATCTAAACCCCTAAACATGCACCGCCGTAAACTTCACCTCCTTGTCGGCATGGAGATGCTCCTCCTCATATTGTTGCTCCACAAACTCATCATCGTTATCGACATCCTCCACTACAAAATCAACGTCTTTGATCACAAAAAGCTGGTGCTCTATGTCCTCGTCAAACCTCCACCGTAGGAAAAACTTCAAACAGATCTCTAACGATTTTTTGCTTGTCCATGGGAAGCGACATCACCGTTGGTGCCGAAATCCTATCGTGTCTCTCTACCTCAGATACTAGGTTCATTCTCTTGTCATTTATGATGGTAAGGGGAGCAAGAGCAAGTAACAGATCTGGTTGCACACCAATTTCACGACGAGGTGGGGACCGATGAGCACATGCACCTGCAACGTTAATGTGAGAATAGGTTGGATAAACTGTCTTGTAAAACGTTGACACATCTAAGCGAGACGAAAAAACCCTCGCCGAAGGGGGACCAAAACCTCACCGAGAAGGACCAAAACCCGTCCAAATCCCAACCAAAGTCCTTAAACTCCCCCGCCAAAGTGGGAATAAGGGTAACTATGGAGTAGTAAGATAGAAGGATGACTTAGAAGAGATACTTAGCTATGGGATGAGGAAAATCAAGTAAAGAAAAATAGGAGAGATAAAAGAGCTTTTCCACCGCCAAGATTACATTTTCCTCAGTAATGAATATAATGACTATTCTTTTAGCTGTTCAATGAAACTACTTATTTTATAAAAGGTTGTTTGTTTATCAATTTTGTGAAGCTGGTATTTTGATGTTTTTGGACCTCATTTTAATAAAAGCTTATATATAATTCATCTATCAATTTTATAAAACATTTTATCTACTAATTTTTCACAAGCTTCGTCTCCTTGTATTCTTCAGCAGCTTATGACACGTTTTGGTGGTGGGTGGTACTACGCAGAGGGATGGAATACACTAGCATAAGTGTCAAGCCTATGCACGGATACAACATCAGGGGGTCTGGGCTTTCGTGATCTGCGTAGTTTCGACCGTGCCCTTCTTGCTAAGCAAACTGTGGCGAATCCTCACAGAGTCGTCTACTCTATGTCCAAGCTTTATCATGCAAAGTACTTACAAATACGCCTCTAATGCAAGCTAAACCCCTATCGAACTGCCAGCCCTGTATGGAAGGCCCTATTGAGTGTTTGAGATTAGGTAGAGCTTGGAGGTCCTAAGGAAATTGTAACAGGGACCTCTACTAAAATTGTAGATCATTGGTTGCCTGATAAGCCTGCTGGGAAGCCTTTTCTCTAGAAATTGCCCCATATGGTTCGTCAATATGCATCAGTTGCCACTTGATTACTCCTTCACTCATTGGAATGCCGACCTCGTCAACCACTAGTTCACTCCCGAAGATGCTGCAATAATATTACACATTCTGAAATACCCCAAACTTAAACATAAGGATTAAAATTAATCTAATACGTATTTAAGGGCCTAATGGTACCTAATTAATATTGGTAAGGAGAATAAATCTAAAAAGAAATAAAGAAACGCTTAAAAGCGAAAAAAACGCTATATAAGCGTTAAAATAACCATAGGGGTATGAGACCTCGGTAGATATTAATAGGGATTCTAAAGGTTGAATAAGACCTAAATATATATGGGAACAACTCCCGAAGAAAACGGATCCTTAAAACGGATTAAAAACCACTAACGAACCTTAAAGCGCGTTTGCGAGGTAACCGGGAAAACGCGCTTTAAGCGGTCAAATAGACTCGTAACAATTTTGGTCAACTGAATAATCATTACTAAATATTAGTGAAGCTTTAGGACCAATAAAATCAATAAAACGAGGAATTAGTAAAACTGTCAAAAACGAGAAGTTGTGGAGAGAAACATAAATAACACAAAATTATGGTGTCCCATATTGTAAATAGAATTTTAGAACCCATATGGGTCTGTGTGTGTCCGATTTGGACCTCCCCTCACACTCCCTCACACACTCTCTCTTATACACTACAAACAAAATATAAACACCCCACTCACCTTTATTCTCTCTCTCTCCCTATTCTCTCTTCTCTCACGTACCCACTCCCTCTCTTTTCTCTGATTCCCTTCTTCTTTCCTCCTCCCAGCGACAACAATGGGGAAAGGGAAACACCCCACACAAAACTCTACTTCCTTCCTCTTGCAACCCCCTTTAACCTCTTCCAAAATTATAAAAAGTATCCATTGGAATCCTCTCATCAAGAGCTACATTCCTACCTTTTCAAAAATCGAAAACAACAACTTTCATCTCCATGGGTATGGAGCATTTGGAGTGTTTCAAGACCACCACTAGAACCACCTTCTCTCCTTGTTCTTGTGAGGTAAAATATTCTCAAACTCCATCTTGTCTAGCCCTTGTGAGCAAAAACGAAATTTATAAACTAAATGCTCATGTTACTCCTTGTGTTCTAGCCGATTTTGGCCTCATTGGGGGATTGGAATATTGTTCTAGAGCTATTCCAAGCATTAACTCATACCTTGGAAGGTAAATAATTTTATAAACCCTAAAACCTACATTAGAACATACATATGGTTAGGGTTAAATGTGTATTAAAATGGTGTGTATTGAAAAGTGTATGTATATGGGCTGTAGTGTAAGATTGTTGAAGTAGCTAAAGCCGGTGGAAAGAGGAAGGAGGAAGAGAGAGAAAGCTTGTGAAATAACAAGGTAAAATATTACTTGTCCTTGTGTAGTTTTGTATGTGTTTGTGCAACAGATTTTGGAAGTATCAATGGTATTGTAAAATGGTAGTGTACTGGTGGAGTAGTGCATAAGAGAATACAATGTTTTTGAAACCTTAAAAGATTGGAAACTTGTCAAAACAGATTTGGGATGAGAGGTTGAGTGCAGGAATTTAAGGTTGTTTAGTATGGTATTTTGTATATGAGAATGGGATATTGGTATTGGTTATGAACAGGTGGTATGGATCAATAATGTGAGCGAAAACCATGTGGGAGAATGTTAATGATATAGGGGAGACTATGTCAAATTTTTAGCTAGGAATTTGAGGACTTAAGTGTTTCAGATGAGAAAACAACCTAGGTAGTGACTAGGTGTATGTGGAGAGTATAATGGGAGCGTTTAGTAGCTTGTAACAGATTTGGGTATGATTTGTTAAGGGGATGTAACTAGGAACGTGAATGGATGTATTTTGGGATACTAGGAGTAGCATTAGTTGAGGAAGTAATGGAGGAAATAAGAACCCAAAATCTGTAACAAAGTGTATAGAGATACATTGGAGAAGTTCGGAAGAATTAGTGTGGAAGAATTGGTGACAAGAGTGTTGAACTTGGGTTAGATATTGTAGTGGCTTGGGAATGAATTGGGGGTAAGAAATACATTGAGGTTTTGGGAAATGGCATTAGGAGATGAGAATAGCATGGGGGAAGTAGGAGCAAAAATCTGTAGCATTAGAGGATGAAAAACTGTTGTAAGTGTGGAAAGGAAGTGAGGAATTGTGTAAGTTGATTGATGGATTGAGTAAGGAATTTGGTGGATGAACTAAGGCAATTTGGGGGCCTAGGTAGTGTTTAAACATGTGAGAATACATGTAAGAAGATTGAGAAACAATGGGTAAAGTATAGAACTGAAAACAGAAATAAAAATGCAAACTGGGCCGGACCGACCTTGGGACCGAACTTGCAAGTCGGTCGAGCCCAGATTTACAAAAGACGGGAAAGCTTCTGGAATGGACCGAACTTGCGACCGGACTTGCAAGTTCGGTCGGACCAGAGAAATTCCCCCGTTGTAACCTACTGGAATGGACGACCTTGCGACGGACTTGCAAGGTCGGTCGACGCAAAATTTTTCACTTGTAAGCTACTGGAATGGACCGACCTTACGACCGGACTTGCAAGGTCGGTCGGGCTAAAATTTCCGTTAAGTAATCACTGGAATGGACCGACCTTGGGACCGGACTTGCAAGGTCGGTCGGCCCTGGAATTTTCACCCGATGTAGCCTACTGACTTGGACCGAACTTGCAAGGTTGGTCGGGTCAAAACTTAAAAAAAAAAACTATAAGACTATGGTAGTATATGTATGTATGTATGTATATGTATACCCACCTATACATACGTGCTATATAGTAAGCATACATTGTCAAGTGATGAAAAGTAAGTAAATGAAATGTAAGTATAAGAATGTGAAGACTTAGTAAGTATGAGTTAGGAAGCGTAAGGGTAACCGAGTAAATTAATGATAGTTAGATTAATTATTCGGTTGTATATCTAGGATGTGAATTGTGAATACGGGAGAACGTTGGGATACAAGTACAATGTGAAAGGTATGATTTCTTCATGCCCTATATCCTAATCTGGTTACCCCGATTTGTGTGCTTATTTGACCACCTAAATAAGATAAATGCATGAATCGGACTATATTGCACTTACCTGTGCTTGACTCATGTTGTGCTTGATATTTATTGTCTTGAGCGCTAGTTGTTTATAATTCATGAAATATATGAATGATGATGAATGGTATTCGAACCTTGTATTGTACTTGTGTAATGTATTGTACTTCGTATGTATGTATATGTGTATTGTATTATTGTGGCTTGGATGTTGACTTGTGCTAATTCCTAATATCTAACTCCTAACTTAAGTGAGTAAATTGGAATGAGTACAAGTCGATATAGCTTCGGCCACGCGTGAGGATGCGGAGTCACAAGAGGTTGGCTGCAATTCCTGACTCTTAAACTGGTCCGCGGCCCAATCCCTTAATGGGTAGCATCCTGGATTGGTGAGTCAAGTAAATCCCGGAGGGGACGGAGTAGTCCCCAGGGCCGGATGGTCCGACGATTAACTTGAGTAAGAGTAAGAGTAAGTAAGTATGGATCCGTAAGTATGTATGAGTATGTATGCGTAAGTATGGTAACGAGTAAAAGAGTAATCTCCACCCGATTAACCCGGGTGGACCAATGAAGCTAACAATATTGTATATTGTGCATGAGATGTGTATGTGTAATTCGGAAAGAGGTAAGTATGTATCGGTTGGTTTATATTGTATTCCTTGTATGAAATGAATTGTATGTATGTACGCTGTGTGAGTATTATTGTATGTGTGTATAAGAGCATGTATGCATGTATGTTTGTATGAAAACAAACCGCATGTATTCGACCAAGTGGTCGGCGTACCCTCACTAGTACGCGGGGTATGCGGTTATCATGCTCGGCGAAAGCTGACCCCTTCGGGGGACATTTTTTTAGTGTGCAGGTACCCGAAGCGTATGTGATCAAGGTAGGAGACCGGCGGCACGCCTTGTACTTAGAAAGTAGGTAGTTGTGAGAAATGGGTAAACATAGACTCATAATGAGTGTCTATGAACTTGGAGGAAACATTGTATTTGTATTGGGAACCTAGTAAACTCGGTTATGTATATTGTATGGTAGGGTATTGTAAAGGAGTAACGTGTTGAATGGAATATAGTAGTATTGAACTGGAGAATGGAGTATGTATTGTAGATTTGTGGTACTCGGGATTCCGGTCCATCAGACCGATGCTGTATGTAGAAGTAGTAGCCTTGTTAGTCACGTGGGTGACTAACGGCATTGTATCACCCATTGTACGTAAGTATATATCCGCTGCGCGTATCTGATATGTAAGGAGATTGTACGGTAAGCACTGTATTAATGGTAGGGGTGTTACACATTCCTATTCCATTAGTTCATGAAAATGCACCACCTCCTACTCCTTAGGATAAATGGTATTGGGGATTATCTTCATCTTGGTAATACAAGGTCAAAACTGCATATCATGCAGATTTTCAAGCACATCATTCCTTATCTGCTTGCTCTTCATCTTCGATGTTGCTTGGAAAAGCTTTTAAGCGCCTATGGACAACTAATTTATTTCCTAGGATAAAGCTTCTTTGATGGAAACTATTATCAGGTACTATACCTACCAAGACAATAACAATGGATTGAATCCGTGGGCCAGGTGATGTTTCTTGTAAAGCATGTGGTCAGCCTGAGACGCTAGTTCATGTGTTGCTCTGCTGCTCATAGGTTCGTCCATATTAGGAAATGATGAAACTCTATGCTCCACACTCAATCCACAATGACCAGGGTCTTAAGGACTGATACTTTCATGCTTGTCTACAACATTCACAATAATACTTACAGTCCATTACTCAGCTCATTTGGCGTATCTGGTATGCCCGATGCCAATATACCCTCAGTAAAGTCTCTTCGTTTGCCCAAGGTTGGTTCCAGGCAGACAGCTTCATACAACATTCCCAAACTATTCTTTCTACCTCTACTATTGCCCTGCAGCAGCATCGCCAACACAATTCTCATTGGTTAGAAGTCTCTGTGGATGCGAGTGCGGATCATGAGGCATGTATGGGGTATGCCTATGTTGGCTGTCAGAACAACAAGATCATCTTGGCTGGTCTTTATGGGGAATCGGGAACCTGTACTCCCAAAGATGTTGATGCTCTTGCTCTTGAGTCAGGAGTAGATGCTGCTCAAGCCATGGGGATACGTCAAGTTAGGTTTTTAATGGACTGTAAAGCCATCTCTGACTACCTTAATTTGGGTCGTGCACCTTCGTTACACAGATCGACTACGACTATATTAAATCGGCTGTCTTTAAATTGATGGTTTTACTAAGGTGCGGGTGGTTTTGTTCCTAGGTTAGACAATATGTCGGCGCACATTCTTGCTAACCATGCTTGTTGTTCTCAACAACGTAGTTCATGGACTTCGGATGAGATTATGAAATATGTAACAATCATTCTTGGCTACAAGCATATGTAGCTATCTTAGGCTACATTTAAAATTGTACAATTTGTATAGTGTGAAAGTACAAGTTTTGTAAGCTTACTGTACTGTTTAAGAAGTTAGTCTGTACATCTCGTAGAATTTCATTAATATTAGAATTTAATGTATAATATTACATATACATGATACATCCGTACAATTTCTATTTACTAAATGTACAGTTTTTATAGAACAAATGTACATGTATATAGCCATCTATAGCTACATATGTAGACAAGAAATTACCAATATGTAATCAACTAATCTTCTTCTTAATATCAATATACTCCCTCCGTCCCATTTGACCTTCCTATTCACTATTTGAATGTGTCGTTTGACTTCAATATTTAACATATAAGATAACATAATTTTACAAATCTAAGTTTTGCAATGAAATCCTTATGTCAAAAACTATATGTTATAAAAATTTGTTTTATAAAATTATTTTATCTTATATGTTTAATATTAAAGTGAAAAAACATATCAAAAAATAAACAGGAAGATTAAAGTGGGACGGATGTAGTATTATACTTAAAAAAAACACACACAACCTCTAGTGTCCTAAAATGAACAAATTTTATGCCAAGCCAATTTTCGCATCGCAGGTGACGTCAGAGCCGTCAGTTGCTTCCGCTACACAGTTAATAAACCACGCGCTCCCGGACAGCGGGCGGCGAGTAATGGCTTACGAAGCGTGCCTTTTTCGCATTTTTCTTGGTCTTGGGAAGAACGCACCCAGCTGGCATTGTGGAACACTGAATTGAAAACGCAAAAAGGTGGAAAGAAAGGAAACAAAAGGAAGTACGGCGACGTGATAGAAAAGGGGTAAAAAGTTAAGCACATATTCAGCGACGTCGAACAAGCTGTCAGCAGTATAGGCAGCCTTCAAGGCAATATCAGTTGACCGCCCGCTCCCATCGCCACCCACCGCCGCTCCAGACGCCAACTTTCAGCCTGCTGGGCGACCGCCACCTTCTCCAGCTGCGCTTGGATTATCCTGGCCACTTCCTGGCGTCCCATTTTCCGTGCACTAATGGTCTGCACTCAGCATTGCAAACCCTAAAAAAGTAAATTTAGAAGGGTTGCTTTTTTGTTCTGGGTTGTTGGAGCCCCGGAAATCTGCTTTCATTGGGGCACAAGAAGAGATTCCTTCCAGTTTCTACGGTGGAGGGTGGGAAGATGTATGTGGTCCCTCCGCCTTCACAGCACCCTGAGCATGAGTCGGCCAGGGTTTATCAGGCCTGGAAAGGAAAAATAATGTAAGCCCTCTCTTTTTTGTAACTTTTCGTTTCTGTCCGCGCTGGTGAATGAACTAGGGTATGCCGATAAATGAGTGATAGAAGTTCGAAGTGTATGTGATTGATTTTACTGGCTGTATCTGAATAGAGGAAGCATTCTGGTTCTCGGGTTGGCCTATGTATTAATCATTTAGAGATTTTGATCTAGATCATAACATAATAGTTAGGTCCTTGTGGTTGGGAGTGGAATCGCCTTGCTTCCTGGAGAATCAGATTTCATAGAGTCTCGCTCGCTCGCTCAGTATTCCACTGCTGAATCAGTCATTACTATGGTATTCTTCGGTGGGGATTAGGGAGGGGGTTTTTCGTCTGTTGATATCTTGGGATTCCGATGTTGACATTCTGCGGCCAGTATGAAGAATGGATTCCGCCGTAGGTTGTCGAGGAGTTCACACCACAGTTGGGAATTGCTTCCTTTTACTAATGCCCAGCGAATCAGCGATCATATTGCTAAACATGAATGGATATATATGTATATCGAGGTGCCAAATCACTTGTATTTGCATTTTCCATCAACATCTATTACGAGATAACAATGGTCTTATAAACATATGCCTATTATACATACAAAAGTTGATTTTCTGTTTTTTTTCTTCTTTTTTTTTTGTATAAATGATTGATTGTAAAGTATAGATGTCTCCTCTTGCAATCATTCATTTCTCCAAATACCAGCCAATCAACCTTTGCATGCTGTAAATAATATGGTAACAATTTTTTGGCCTAAAAAGTTGCTATGCTCAGTAGGGGAGCAGTTGGGTAGTGAAACTTGCTTGCTCATTTCTACAGGATAGTTATTTGATGTGAACAGGATTTTGAATAATTTTGAAAATGGTTGAAAAGGGGTCAGATTTCCCTGTGACATTGAGTTCATGCACTGTTATATGTAGGTCCAGACTAGGCATTTAGTGGTATCCCTGACAGTTACATGCAACAAGGAGAAGTCAGGGCCAGAAGCATATCATGTTAGTGTTGGTAATTGGAAGGAATCAGCCTTTGCTTCTCCTTTGTGCTTTTACTCGTGCTTGTAGATGAACTATTCCTAAAGATTGAGCACTTTTCGTTGTGGCTGTGCCTGACTTCTATCCAACAGACAGAAGTCCTTTTATATTTGCTGGAGTCATCAGATATCGATCAAGTTTTTTCTCTTTTGGAATTACTGTACAAGATATTTTGACCCTATACAGCTAAGGTGAACAATATTCCTCCTTAAAAAACAGATGGCTAGCAACCAGGTGAGCAGCTATTTCCCAAACACCTTTGTCTCTGAACTTTGCTTGGACAGCTAGGTTCTCATCTGAAGATTCTTCCTCTAGTTGGCAAGCCTTGAAACAAATCCTACTTGATTACTCTTCTGGAACTACCATCCAATTCTGTTTATCTTCCAAACATTCTTCGACATTGTATCTGTATTTTTTTGTGACAATCCTGGAGCATGAACATGCGAAGGTTGCTTTTGGTTGCTCTGTACTCATTTTGTGTTGGAATATCTTGTAGACTGCTTGTTTTACCTTTTTGCTGAATTGGGAAACGAAGCATTGTATATTTATCAATGGATTTCCATTGATGATTCCTTTGATCATGTAGCCTTATTAACAAAAACAAAACCTGAAATTCTTTACTCTATTTTCAAGCTTTTGAAGTGAGGAGGAATTCCTTCTGTCCATTCACCAGCTACTTTATACTTTTGTATGCTTTATTAGCATGAGTAACATATTTTGTAATAATTCTCAATTTTATTAAATTGAGTAACCCATGTGACATCTGCTTCTCCTCCCTTTTTTGAGAGTTGGTACTTCCCTGTTGCATCCAACTCACTTTCTTAAGTGTTCATGTGTGTGGGCTAGATAGTAGCCTCATAGATTTTCTGCTTTTGAACCCATTATACTCGCACTTGTGGCTTGTAAATTCCAATAAGCGACACCATATTTCTAATGGTCCAGCTTATTTTAAGGTTTTAAAGTGGGACGTTGATTATGCTGTATTGTGTATTTGCTAACAAGGTTATGATCTGATGAGATTTTGTTTTACTGACTTTATGCAGATCTTCTTCCTTGGTGGATGGTTTATATTCGGGCCCGATGTTCGATCATTATTTGACCATAGTTCTCATTGTGGCTCCTGTTGCAGTTTTTTGTTACTTGTTGCAAGAAAACTCATGGATGATTACCCCAATGATTGGGGAATATCAATCATGGTTGTTGCAGTTGTGTTCACAGTTTATGTAAGTCATCTTCTTCTTCACTGTACATATTGCTTTGCTAGTGTATGAGTGCTTGTTATTCCGCTCCTCTCCCAATGTACTTGAAATAAAGAAGTGCTTGACATTTCTTTGTCATTTGTAGAAAACGATAGGGATGTCTGCTTTACATAATTTGAATGGCCATGTTTTGCTGATAGTAAGAGTTGAGGAATCATGAGTGATTGATAATGCATTCCGTATCGAAGAACTCATTGCATGAGCTCATAAGAAGCTACAGTTCTGCTTTAGAATCCATTAGAGCTGATCATAATGTGTCCGGTCCGGCAGCCCGGTCCGACCCGGCCCGTAAAAAAGCCCGACGAGCCCGAACCCGATAGGGCTTCCGGGCGGGCCTGGACATAAACTTAGGCCCGAATGAAAAACCGGGCCGGGCCACGGCACATTTTTTGAGCCCGGTGGGCAAGCCCGGCCCGGCCCGATTTTATATTATTATTAATATTTTTAAAATGTAATATATACAATTTAATTTTTATATATAATACAAAAATTATATATAATATAAATTTTAAATAAGTTATATATATAATATATTAATTTTAATAAGTTATATATATATATAAATCTATATTAAATATATTAATTTTAAATTTTTTATTAATTTATATTACAAAAATTAAAAACCGGGCCGGGGGGCCGGCTTCGGCAAAGTCTGGAAAAAACCGGGCCTAGCCCGGCCCGGCCCGAGCATGTAAAAAACCGGGCTTGGTTTTGAAAATAGGCCCGACGGGCCTAAAATTTTCCTGGCCCGGCCCGAACCCGCCCGCCCGCCCGAATGATCACCTCTAGAATCCATACAATTTGCTTGTAAGTAATGGTCAAACTTTACCTTAAGACGGAAATGTGATGTTGAATTTTTTCCCAGCTGGAGCGAGGAAGTGGTCCACAACATAAAAATAATACTCCCTCCGTTCATTTTTATCTGTCGTTTTAGACTCAATTTTGTTAGAAAATAATTGACATTTAAGAGTTTTTATCAAAAAAATTTATTTATTCGAGGTGGGTTTATAGTTTTCCGTGTTGGAGTGTAGAAGATCTCCTTATTTTTAGTTGTTTTTCATTGTTTTAGCTGAAAAGAAAAATCAAGAATATGAGTAGTTCCCACAAAAAGAGGAGAAAAAAATACTAGTTTAAAAATCTAAAACAGTAATCATTATCCTGATAGCTAGAAAATAGGGTGATTTTGATTGATTTACAAGTTTTCTTAATATGTGTGCACCTTATCTAAAACGACAGATAAAAATGAACGGAGGGAGTATTGTTTTCTGCTACATTATCAAGGGACTCTCTTATGAATGTTAACTAGTAATAGTTACCCTCACATATATGATTGAATATTATTTATTGTTGCTTAAAGCTTCATTATGGAGTCAAAAGCTTCACCACTCTGGCTAGGATTTGCTGGCCTTTTGTTGTTGTAGCGATGGACTCAAGATGGAAATAGGCTGAGGGGTTAATTTAGGGAATTAAGGAAACTCGTAGTCTAAGGCTTCATCTGTATTGAGCAGCTGGCGGTCACAGCTTGCGATATACATTATTTCTCTGCTTCCCGTATCTTTTCTTCTCTCTCTTTCTCGCTATAAATATACATATCATTCTCTAGGAACATTAAGAGAAGGAACTGCTTGGAAGCTGACTTTAAATATGACCTTAATGATTCAGTTCTATATCTACTCTCAGATGGAGTAGAGTGCAGAGGGGATAAGGATTCCTGGCCACTAAAGGATTCATCTATATGAAAGCTATCATGTGCTTGATGCTGTTGGATCTGCACAACAGTGCTATGTGACCCGAGAATTTCCATGTTTCTCTGAATCTGTTTGCTCTTTATGCTGTACCGTGTAACCTCTTTGATGGTTGTACTTCTATCATTTGCTTGTGTTGAATGACATTCTAAAGCACCCTTTGTCCTGCTTTTGACATGCCACTGGGTTGTGTGAACATTATTGTGCTACTACCTGCTCAGTCAATCTTGTAAGAAAGGTTACTAGCCCCACCGATTTTGTTAGTATAGAATATCTGCTTTTCTTTTTGAGACTCTTGTGCTGTCTGAATATTTTTTGGTTCAGTATTTTTCTTCCAGGAGTAAATTGTGACCATGGATTGGCTCAAGTAATTGCATCTATTTTTCCTGCTATGCTAAAGGTCAATGTAGTCACTCCTTTGATTGAGAAGCCGTGATTATCTTAAATCTATTTCTCATTATGCCCCATTTTTATCATTTAGGACTTGGTCCTTCTATTGATGACATCAGGGAGGGATCCTGGCATAACTCCTAGGAACCTTCACCCTCCTGAACCCGAAGGCTATGATGGAAGCACAGAGGCTGGGGGTGGCCAAACACCACAGTTGCGGTTGCCAAGAATTAAAGAAGTTCAATGGGATACCTGTGAAGATAAAGTACTGTGACACCTGCATGCTGTACCGGTCACCTCGCTGTTCTCACTGTTCAATCTGCAACAACTGTGTTGAAAGATTTGATCATCATTGCCCTTGGGTTGGCCAGTGCATCGGACTGGTTTGTCTCTGTACATATGTTTCTAATGCATCTTATATCATTCGATGATTTTGATTTCTAGAGACGTGGCAGTGCAAGTGTGCTCAACTATTGGCATCAGGTTTTGTTGATAGCTACTAGCAGTGTTGCTACCTTGGAAAAATTACTCTTTATATCCTCTTTTTCTTTTTGTATAAGATTGAATCTTTGACCTAGAAAAGAACTTCACAGTTGGGGGGGCATGTGTTTTTTATATGAGCTAAAGTGATTGATACATGTGTGGTGTTGTGACCATTTCAATACCCGTGTACCTAGGTTTTGAACGTTGTAAAGTAACAATCCTTTATTATTATTTTTTTTGCAGAGAAACTATAGGTTCTTTTTCATGTTTGTATCCTCAACGACAATCCTGTGTATATATGTGTTTGGGTTTTGCTGGGTCTACATCAAGAGAATCATGGAGGCTGAGGATAAATCTGTATGGAAAGCAATGATTAAAACCCCAGCATCGATTGTGCTAATTGTGTACACATTCATAGCGGTTTGGTTTGTGGGAGGTCTGACAGCCTTTCATATATACCTCATCAGCACAAATCAGGCAAGTACCTGGGATGCTGTTTAATTTGACGTCTCTGTGCCTTAAGATTGTTGACGTGTTGTTTATTGATCTGTGTATGTTAGTATTTATGGTGTGGGTTCAGAAAAAAATACAGAATGTAATCAAACATCCTTGTTGCTCTGGTGTAGACCACCTACGAGAACTTCAGGTACAGATATGACAGGAGACAGAACCCTTACAACAGAGGCGCGGTCGAGAACTTCATGGAGATATTCTGTACCTCAATCCCGAAGTCGAAGAACAATTTCAGGGCAATGGTTCCTAGAGATTCACCGATGCAGAGCAGGACTATGACAGGTGGGTTTGTGAGCCCTAACATGGGTAAAGGAACGGATGACATAGAGATGGGTCGAAAGGCAACATGGGGAGGGGAGTTTGCTCCGGGGCTTGACCAACAGCATGAGGAAGGGAGTCGTCAGATGAATGAGAATGATAACGGCAGGATCAAGGAGGCAGGGATGGGATCATCATCCCCATCTCCTGAAGTAGTAAGAGGACATGTAGATGAATTTAGTGGTGGTGGTGGAGTATATCCTCATCGTCGAGTAGTAGGTAGGCAGAGTGGGAACTGGGATATGTCTCCTGAGGTTGTTTCGTTGTCAGCACGCATGGGTGAGCTTAATAGTAATGGTGGTGGTGTCAGCAACCGGAGGTCAGAACCATGATGATGATTGACTCTTGGAAGATGATTCTGTCCAGGATTGATGGTATTTAGGATTGTAATGGTGTTTCTAATGTTCTTGACTACTGCTACTACTCTTGTTGTCCTCCTTAGTTTGGAGTGTGCTAAAAGTTGTGTTTCGGTGATGTTGCTGATATATATGGTTGTGAGTGATTGTCGCAAATTGTATTTAAGGGAAGGGGATGGCCAACGGCTGCTGGGCTTTCTTTGATGGTCGTTTTCTGTGTGTGTTTAAGGTTAGGTGTTTGTTTTGGTGTGGAGTAAGGATGAATTGGTGTGGTATTCTTGCCGTTATTTAGTAAAGCTTAGCTTCATTCAAGTGTTTTATAGTCCTTTTTACCATTCGAATAGCAGCACCACCAGAGATGAGATATTGAAAGGGAAGGGATTGCTGTCTATTTACGTTCAATGGGTGAGTCTATTTTGAGAAAATATGATGAAATGGGAGTATTTATTACCCGCGTGTTGGTGCGTTTCTGTTTCTGGGTTGTTGTCTACTCTATCACGCAAACAATCTCCTCTTACCTCTTCTGCCCTGAAGGAGACGGCGTTTGTTCATGTTCATTGATTGCGTTTGAAAAGATACCAGCGAGCGAGAGTCGTTAAGGTCGATAAAGGGGGGACTCAACTAAACGTCCGTTAGGTAACTAACTTTGGTGGTCCGGTTCGTTGACATACACACGCAGCCAGCAAGCAGCCTTTCCTGGTTTTGGGGCAGCAGACTGCATCAACGAACGACCACAGAGAGCGAGAGGCACCCTTGTTCGTTCATAACGTTTTAGCCAGGAAAACTGTTGTCTTGGCTGCATCGGTTTGCTTTTTTTTTTTTGCATGCATTTTTACCCCCTTTTTCCATTTTGTCGTATATGGTAAGTTCTGCTAGGGCAATTAATGGAGTAGATGAACACAAATATATATTTAAAAAACATGAAGAAATTTTCCTAGTTCTAGTTACCTCCGAGTAGAGCCCATGTATGTCTTGTCTGCCATATTATATTAAAGACCCTTCCCTTCTGTCAAACAAAAATTCACTCGCGTCTTCATCTTTACCACTCTACAACTTGACTTGACTCTCTTAAGTCTACAATTCATCTATCCATTCTATACTACTGAATAAATGCTCGCGCGGAAGGCACCTGGTTCAAACCCAAGAATTCAATAACCACGAGGAAACTCAGTTAACTGATTTTCTTTCAATCCCCTTTTATTTTCTCTGCTTTTCAAAGACATTCTAGTTACAATTCTCTCTCTAAAACTACCCACACACATACGCAGCTCTAACTCTCCTTCTTAGTTCAGCAGCCTTAATAGTCCCTTTTTTTTTTTGACAAAGACAAGCTAGGTTACAGTAACAAATTAACTACAAGCCCCTGCATACAGATATCAATAACATGTTCAAGAACCAGTTACAGGAATTAGCCCAGAGAAGCTGTTTCAATCTGCCATCATACGGTAGCATTAGAGAAGGACCCGATCATGCACCCAGATTCAAAGCATTTGTCAGCTTCAATGGCGAGATCTTTGAGAGTCCATCATACTCTTCCACACTTCGACAGGCAGAGCATTACGCTGCTGAGGCAGCTCTCAATTCCCTTTCATCCCGAGGGTCTAAATCCCTCACTGCCAGAGTCCTTGTGAGTTGTTGTTGCATTTGCTGTTTAAACACTTGATAATACTCAGCACTCTAATATATTTTTATTATCTGAATTGATCATTCAAGGATGAGACTGGTGTGTACAAGAATCTACTCCAAGAAACAGCACATAAAGCTGGACTTAACCTGCCAGTGTACACCACTGTGAGGTCTGGTCCAGGTCATGTCCCTGTGTTTACTTGTACTGTTGAGTTGGCTGGTTTGAGTTTTAATGGATCACCGTCTAAAACCAAGAAACAAGCTGAGAAGAATGCTGCCATTGCCGCTTGGTCATCATTGAAGAAGAGTAAGAGAAGCTTAACTCTGTTTTCTCAATCAACTCTTATTGTTTTTTTGTATTCAATTAACTAATTAATCAAGTTCGTTATTTCTTCCCATCGATGACCAAAAGTGACAAGAGTGGTGTCCACCATGGGAGAGAAGGGAACTTCAGTAATATCAGTGGGGAATGAAGAAGAGGAAGAGGAGGGACAGGAGCATGAACAAATAATGGTTATAAGGATGCTCTCGAATCTGATTAACCCGTCGGGTAGTTTAACTACTGAAGGTACACAAACAAAGGGTAGGAATCACCATCAACTACATGGAATTAGGAGGAGAGCAGTAATGAGTGGATCACGACAAGTGTCAATGAATATTATGAATCGTAACAACAACAACAACAACAGACCATCATCGTCGTCAGTTATTCAGTACTCTTCTTTTTCACCGAATTCCTCCAATCAACAACAGTTATTCAGTTCAGATAATACTCTGAAGAAGAAACAGAACCTTGCTACACAAAGCAACAGTAGCAGCAGCTTCATCGATCTTCTTCCCCCACCTCCTCCAAGAACCACTTCAAAGATACTACCCTTAACTTCAACTTCATCATCATCATCGTCTTTGTCTGGAGACCATTATCGAAGAAGAAATTGGGTAACCCGTAACAGCAAGTTCATAGCCAGGAGAAGGAGGGACAGAGACTCATCATCTCCATATTTGGGTGGAGATCATGATCATCAAGACAAGAATGTATTAAATGATCAACAATTGTGCAAGAGAAGTCAGGAAGATGAGGAAATTGCTACTGCTGCGGTGCAAGGAGAATCAAGTACAAGTACAAGTCTCAAGAAACCTGCTCTGCTCCCTCTCCATAGTCAGCAGTCGCATACCCAGCAGGATTCAAGAGAACAAAACCATCTGCAAGGTGAGAATACCGTCTGGTGTGTTTCTGCAGATCAAATTAGTTGCTACTGCAGCGGCTCAGGTACCCACCCCATGAGACCAAACACATACGGGTGCCCAAGTGGGTTTACATTCAGGTCAGGTTTAAATCCAATAAGAGGTGTTGCGCCGTCTGTACAGATCAGATCAGTCATCCCAGTCTGCGCTTCTCCACCATCAGCTGCTAATTTAGTAGTAAATCATAGCAACCCATCGACTCAGAAGCTCGAATCAGAGTTTAGCGGTAAACTCAAACTGTGAGAGAGTAGTAGGGACGACATCCTCATTTTTTATTTGTTGGGTCCTAACCAAACCATCAAGTCATCATGTAATCTGACAAATTAAAGTCGTAGGTAGCTAATCCTAAGACGACATTCATTAGCCTGCTAGCTGCTAGCCTGCTTTCTGAATCTCTTTTTAAGTAGTCCATCGGCAACTAGGAATTCGGAGAAGGGGCGATTGTTAGGATAACAGTGCTGAAGTTCAGACTGTTGTGATTATTGATCAAAAATCTCCATCACAATCTCTACTTGCAGCAGTTTGTACAAAAGGGGAATAATATACTGTAATTTATTTATTTCTATCTTTCTGTTGGATGAAAAAAAAAAGAAAACAATGAAAGAGACTTTTGTTAGTTGAAGAGCTAATAAATTCGCCATTTAAAGCTAGGTAGCTGCTCTCTTAGTACTGGGGCCACGATCATTAACTAGCTAGTGTGTGTGTGTACTGTGCTCCACTGACAGAACGACTAGTATACAGTAACAGAATAGAGATATCGTTATATGCAGTTTTTCACTGCGCGATAACAAACCCCAGTCGAAGGAGAGATCATGAGATGACTCATAAGGGCTGGCCTGGCCTGGGGGTATTGAATGCAGTCTTCTTCTGTGCATATAAGAAGATGAACTTAATAACAGAGAGAGTACAGAAGCATTAAATGGAGGAATGGGTAGATATATACAGAAGCAGCAGAGGAGAGAGATTGAAAGACTCAGAATTGTGGTCTCGTGAGAGAAGGGGGCCAATTAGACAAACAACCGCAGGTCCGCAGCGATGAAATTCTGCGTCCTCCTCCTCCTCGTCTTGGTGGGAGTGGTTTCTCCATCATCTGCATGCCATTTATTATTCACAATATTTCTTTCTAACAGGTCACAAGCAATTAATGACCCCAAATCACATAAATAAATACAAAAAACGAGCTCAATTACAATGTTGTGCACCTACACAAGTCTATTGTCGGTTTCGTACAATGTGTTGTGAAGGAATTGAGTTTGGTAAAGACAGTTTCGAACTTATAGAAAGGAATTGAGTTTGTGAAGCACAGGTCTACTCAATGTAACAGAATTGAGTAAAATATCTTCACTGTGTATTTATAGACTACACTGGATAAGCTAGCTAAAGGACTCTGGACCCTAATACTGATAATAATACGGCCCAGTATATAACAAGAGGCCCACTATCTATTATGCCCCCGCGAGCCCAAACTACTTACTGACAAGGGGTAGTTTGGCTCGTAAGTTGTGAAAATGTGAGGTAGAGGTGGGTTTGGTCAAAATATCGGCGATTTGGTCCCGAGTCGCAAGATGGGAGGAAATTTCTAGAGTTCCATTTTGAATCTTCTCCCTCACAAAAAATAGTCGAGAGAAACATGTTTGATGCGACTCACTAGTGCGGACGGAGGCATAAAACGCGGTCGAAACCGCTCAAAAACGACGGTTTTGAACCTTTTATACCCCGTCGTTTTTTGTCAACTATCTTAAGCATGGTTCGAAAACCGTCTTTTAAGATGACATTAAGCGACGGTTTTGTTGAACCGTCTTTTAAAAGCTCCGAAACGTAAAAAAAATGAATCTAGTCTAATGCGACTAGATTAATTTCTATTATGTAGTGGTGTCGTCTGGATTCGAACTCACGACCGATGGTACCCACACACGTCCCCCAATCACTAGACTACAACATCAAACTCGTTCATTTTATGAACAAAACACATATGTAGCAATTATAACTTAATCTTTTAATTATTGGAATTTTAATTTTCCAATTTATGTTCACTCCTATAAAATATAAGTAGTAAGGCATCGTAATAGGTAAATAAGCATCGTATTATATACATACTAAAGATATTATAAGATTACATATATGTACATATAGTTACAATGTAATTATAAAAAGACTAATTTACTAAAGTAAAAAATTAATGCTAATTATAAAATATAAATTTTATTAAATTATATATACATGCAATATCTCACTACCTATTTTGTGAAGTTTAACCAACATGTAAACTAATTTAAATATTTATTACTATATACTATTTCTCAGACTTTTTAAATTTATGTGTTTAAACATATTTTAAAGGACGGTTTATTAATTAACTGTGTCTTTTAACATATTTTAAAAGACGGTTTCCACCAAACCGTCGCTTATTAAGTTCATTCCGCGCGCGTCTACCTGTTTTAAAAGACAGTTTCCGATAAACCGTCACTTAAGGTCATTTCGCGCGCGCCTACCTGTTTTAAATGACAGTTTCAGGCGAACCGTCATTTAAGATACTTTGGCGCGCTGAAATCAGACATCTTAAACGATGGTTTATGTTAAACCGTCGTTTAAGATGTCTTTAAGTTGCGCGCGCGCGTATCCAACAGGCTTAAAAGACGGTTTTCACCAGAACCGTCATTTATAGACCGTTTTTTTGATATTTTTTCTACTAGTGACTGTGAACCGATGGGTTAGATGCGAGAAATGTCACACCTAAATTGTCACAAAAGAGATGGGTGGGAGCGACGGGAGGAATTCCCAATTCAGAGAGAAGGATTTGTATCCAAGTAGCTTCAGCGGTGGCATTGGCAGCGGATTTGAATTTTGCCTCCGTCGAAGAGCGTGCCACGGTTTTCAGTTTGCAGCTGGACCACGACACCAAATGGCGACCAAAAAAGTCGAGGAAGGCGGCGGTAGATCGTCGGTCAACCGAAGAACCGCCCCAGTCCGCATCAGAGAAGACGGCCAAAGAGCCCAGAGGAGAGGTCGGGAAGAAAAGACCCATTCTTTGGGTTGCGACAAGGTACCTCATTATCCTTTTTACCGCGCACCAATGAACTTGTTTGGGCTTGTGCATGTATTGGCATACTCTGTTTACCGCATTGGACAAATCGGGCGGGTAAGAGCTAGGTATTGAAGGCTACCCACAACACTGCGATAGTGAGTAGGATTATCATATTCGGGTGAGTTGAGAGTGTCTAGATCAGTGGTAAAGGATAAAGGGGTAGAACAAGGGTTTGCATGAAGCATATCGGCCTTTGTAAGGAGATCA